>CAKAOJ020000004.1:0-10000 GCA_916701645.2 Sebastolobus alascanus
AGTATAGAATGTCGAAAATTTTCATGAAAAAAGGCATAGTATAGTCTGTCGATTCATTTGGTGGAAAAAAAACTCAGTTTAAAATTTCGACATTTTCATGAAAAAAGTCATGCTATAGTATGACGTTTTTGAAAATTGACGAAATTTTAAACTGAGTTTTTTTTCCACCAAATGAATTGACAGACTATACTATGCCCTTTTCCATGAAAATTTTCGACATTCTATACTATGACAATTTTTTACGAATATTTTCGTATGACTTTTTTCATGAAAATTTTCAAAAATATTCGTAAAAAATTGTCATAGTATAGAATGTCGAAAATTTTCATGAAAAAAGGCATAGTATAGTCTGTCGATTCATTTGGTGGAAAAAAAACTCAGTTTAAAATTTCGACATTTTCATGAAAAAAGTCATGCTATAGTATGACTTTTTTGAAAATTGACGAAATTTTAAACTGAGTTTTTTCCCCCCCAAATGAATCGTCAGATTATACAATGCTTTTTTTCATTAAAATTTTCAACATTCTATACTATGACATTTTTTTACGAATATTTTCGACATGCTATAGTATGACTTTTTTCATGAAAGTTTTCGAAAATATTCGTAAAAAAATGTCATAGTATAGAATGTCGAAAATTTTCATGAAAACAGGCATAGTATAGTCTGTCCATTAATTTGGTGGAAAAAAAACTCAGTTTAAATTTTCGTCAATTTTCATGAAAAGTTATACTATATGACTTCTTTCATGAAAATTTCGGATTTTAAACTGATTTTTCAATTTAAAATTCTGAAATTTTCATGAAAAAAGTCATACTATAGTATGACTTTTTTGAAAATTGACGAAATTTTAAACTGAGTTTTTTTCCACCAAATTAATCGACAGACTATACTATGCCTTTTTTCATGAAAATTTTCGACATTCTATACTATGATATTTTTTTACGAATATTTTCGACATGCTATAGTATGACTTTTTTCATGAAAATTTTCGAAAATATTCGTAAAAAAATGTCATAGTATTGTATGTCGAAAATTTTATGAAAAAAAAGTCATAGCATTGTATGTCGTAAATTCACGAAAAAAAGTAATAGTATAGTATGTCGAAAAGTTTATAAAAAAAAAGTCATAGTATTGTATGTCAAATTTGTACAAGAAAAAGTCATAGTATAGTATGTCGAAAAATTTTGTAAATAATGTCATACTATAATATATCGAAAACTTTTGTAAAAAAAAGTCATACTATAGGATGTCGAAAAATTTTACAAAAATAAGTCATAGTATAGTATGTCGAAAATTTTATGAAAAAAAAGTCATAGTATTGTATGTCGAAAATTTTTACAAAAAAAAGTCATGGTATAGTATGTCAAATTTTTTATAAAAAAAGTGATAGTATAGTATGTCGAAAAGAAATCATAGTGTAGTATGTCGAAACATTTTGTAAAAAACAGTCATATTAAAGTATGTCGAACAATTTTGTAAAAAAAGTCATAGTTTAGTATGTTGAAAAAAAACGTTAGTATAGTATGTCGAATTTTTTTTTTTAAAAACGTCATAGTATAGTATGTCGAAAAATTTTGTAAAAAAAGTCATAGTATAGTATGTCAAGTTATAGTATAGTATGTCGAAAAATTTTGTAAAAAAAGTCAAAGTATAGTATGTCGAAACTTAAAAAAAAAAAAAAAGTCATAGTATAGTATGTCGAAAAAAAACGTCATAGTATAGTATGTCGAAAAATCTTTTAAAAAAATTTCATAGTATAGTATGTTGAAACGTCATAGTATAGTTTGTTGAATAAGTCATACTATAGTATGTAAAAAAAAATCATAGTATAGTATGTCAAAAGTCACAAAAAATAGTCATAGTAATCTATGTCGAAATGTCACGAAAAAGAGTCATATGCCCAAAAAAATTTATAGTATAGTATGTTGAAAAAAAAAAAAGTAATTAAAAGTCATAGTATAGTATTTTATGAAGTCATTTGATTTTCATGCACTACTAAGAAATTACAAGATCCCTGAAGAAATGTGCACTAGCCAGCTATCTAATGCTTTCACCAATTGAGTGAGGCAAAAGATATCACTTACCTTGTGACATGTTGGAAGATTGGAGTTCACCTAAACTGCAGTAACCACCTGCCACATGCACCTCTTCATTTAATCATTCTTCCCTGCTGACAAAAAAAATCATGAAAATGTCATCTACATATACTGAAGGACTAAAGTTTGAAGTCACAAACAACAGTGACTAATACTGAGCTGTTGTCAAGAAGCAGCTACTGAGTTTGTGGAACAGGAACAGAAAATGTACATTTGACTGAAGCTTAATTACTCAGCACAGATGATCAGAAAACAAGTTTCCTACTTGTAGTAATGTTGCCTGATGACAGCCCAAATTTACTGAAAATAGAGGAAAAACTAGCTCTTCAGGTTTTTTTTTGTTTTTTTTTGCTTTGCTTTTATATCTTGGTTTGTTTTAATGGTTAAATAATATTCCAATAATCCAAACTAGGAATTAGCAAGAACCAGAATCCATAAAACAGTTCATAAGGCCTTTTAAAGGCCGATGAAGGCCGACTGTTGCGTCGCCTCGCGTCGGCTTTGTCTTGGCCGACAAGTTGCACTTAAACACACCGCAAAGACTACAGCCGACGGCCAGTTAGCACGTACATTCTGCGCCTGCGTGAGAGGAAATAACTCTCCACACCAGCACCAGCAGGTGGCGGCAGTCTGTATTCCGTGGTCTGTGGATATACAAGCCATTGTTATGATACGTACATGAAACAAAGCGGCGTTTATCAACCATTTTCTCACCATTTAGCTTCATTCCAGATGGTCATGGCTTTCCTCACTTCCGTTTCTCTTCTCGTGCACTGATTTGTTTAAGCTGAACAGCCAATCAGAGTGCTGATGTGGCTTGGTGTGTCAGGGCCTTTAGAGTTTGTCTGTGTTGCTGGTCTGCCTGCCAGAGTTTTTCCTGCACTGTTGGGATTGATGGTCTCTAAAGGAAAAACTGAAAATACATCAAACACTTGTTGTTTGAGTTTATTGTCAAAAGATTTGAATGCAGATGGCTCTTTAGATTTAGTAATTTCTGCCTATAATTTACTGGTTATTTTACCGCAGTAGAAGTCCAAACCTCCACAAAGCTATAAATCTCCTAAAGAAACATGTTCATATTCATTAGAAAAGAAGGCGCTCTTTTAAAAAAGGACTCTGACACCTGTCTTCTAAGCGGGTCCAGTTCACTGAAGCATCACTGCATCAGGCACCAGATGTGTGTGCACTGTGTGTGTTTGATGGTTGTTAATCAACCCATCACTGCCTGTCTGTCAGAATAAAGGTCAGACAAAGGAAACACACACACCTGCCAACACTGTACCACCTGTCTCTCTCTCTCTCTCTCCCAAACACCAGCGCTCCCTCCTGCTTCCTCCCCCCTGCTGACAGAGAGCTCTGAATTCCCTCCAGGACTGTCTGCACACTCTGCTCCCCGGCTAGAGCTGCTGAGTGCTGGCCACTCATGATGCTACGGGGCAGGAGATAGGCCGGGAGAGCCCAGGAGCCTGGCAGGGAAATCAAAGCGCTCTCAGTGAGAGTGAGTGGTCCGGCTATCTGAGAGTGGCTTCAAGCTCTGGCATGCCTGGCAGATAGCGACCAACACTTCCATAGTGTCCCCTTTCTGATGATGCTGTGGCTGGAATAAAGAGCTCTCTAAAAGCCCCACACTGCTGTTTCACTCACTAATGCAGGTGTGGTGTCATTCAGTGACATAACAGTACAGTCACTCATTATCATATCAGCAAACTGGCCATATTCCAAACTAATATGTCTGTCATGCCAATTAATCATCACTTTCTATGTCTATTTCTGGTCATGGTGGGCTGGAGCCTGTCCCAGCATGCTTTGGGTGTGAGACAGGGAAACACCCCCCAACCCACGCTATATCTCAAGGCTAACACAGAGAGAGGGACACTTCACATTCACACTTATGAGCAATTTCAAGCCTCCACTTGACTTGCATCTAGTTGGACTGTCGGCAGAAAGCTGACCACCAGGATGAAAAAAGTGACTCCACACAAATGAAGGACATTCTTGAAAAGCAACAAAAGTCACACCAAAATATTGAGATATAAACCAAACCCTTCCAGGCCAGGGGAGCAAAAAAACAAGAGGAAATTATTAGGTTGAGCACCAGAGTGCTGAAGCCATCCTGTCTCTATGTGAGACTCTCTAAACTGATGTCACATGTCTACTGAAGCTTCGGCTCTAGTCTGTCTAGTTTTTCGGCTGATTCAGCGTGTTGAATCGGCGGCGCCGCCTGTCGTTGAGAGAAATCACTCCGATTGGCAGTTCAGCTTAAACGAAACAGTACACAAGAAGAGAAACAGAAGTGAGGAAAGCAAGCCAACGAGTAAAATCACACAGAAGGCTGTGGCGTCCCCACCATCGTTTTGCTTTTTTATAGAAATGAAAACACATTTAATTTTTAAGTCAATTTTTGCATAGCTTAAATCTTAAATCAAGGTTCACTTACTTGCCTTCTTCTTCTGGAGGAGTAGATGCTCCATCACAACTGGCCTTTTCCAGAGATTACAGCTGTATCCCCCGGTCTTCATCAGCAGCAGACAACTCAGCAAACTCTCCGCTGATGAAGCCAGTTGAAAGCTCTAGAAAAAAACTAGAAAGGGGACTTGAAACTTGTTTAGAATCTATTGAAATTGCCAGATATATCACATAGTAGCTAACGTTAAAATGAACATAACCTTTGCAAGGCCTACGTTACAATAACCATTTAAAACAAAGGAGAACAAGAGAGTCTAATAGAGAGGCGAAGTCCCGCGCCTTCCGGTGGACCACCATGGGACTTTATTTTTCGGAAAAATATGAACGAGAGTCAACAGAGAGAGATAAATATTTTTTGATCCCGTTTGAATTGCGACATGAATCTCACATATGATGTTTGTCAATTTAAAAGATAATTTTTCAAGTCAAGAAAGTCGCAGTTTGTCGTAGTATCATTTAGTTTGAATTAAGCTAACTTAGCTATGTTCCACGCACACATGAAACGTTATCTTACCTGATGTGTTTTATCCAGCGCCTCCTGGTCTTTTTATCAGCTGGGAAAAGAAAGAACGAGCGAATGTCGCTCGTGTGAGTCCATCCCAGTAGGAAACACACAGGCATCGTAGCTTCAGAGAGAGAGAGAGACGTCACTTACGCGACTTTTAGGTGTGTCGTCTTTCTAATTACGTATTTTCACAGTCTGATACTTCAACAGTTTTACAACAAACTGAGACTTTCTAAACTTGCAAAATTATCTTTTAAATAGACAAACATCATATGTGTGAGTCATGGCGCAATTCAAACGTGATCAAAAAAATATTTGTCTCTCGCCGTTGACTACCGTACATATTTCATCTGAAATAAGGTCCCACGGTGGTCCACCAGAAGGGGCGGGACTTCGTCTCTCTAGAAACAAAGCAATACTTTTTACTGCAGCATTAAATAATAGACAATTTAAGTATGACAGAACAGAGTCTGTCTCTATGTGTCGGCACTGTGATAGTCTGGCGACCTGTCCCCGGCTTACCCCGCCTTCGCCCGATGTAAGCTGACCCTGAATAGGATAAGCGGTTACAGATAATGGATGGATGGACAACAGAGGTCAGACAGAGATAGTAAAGAACCAAAACATCCTGTCTAAATCTGGCTGCCTTAAACATTATAACAGACTGAATTTATATTAGATGCACGTCCAGAGACTTTCAACTGCACTGCTTAGTACTTAAGGCTTCAATCAATCAATAAGCACATTATGGTGGCGGGCACGTCATACTTGTTCACTTAAAAATGACTGTAAAACAAACAAGGACAAGAGACATCAGCGTGTACAGAGGCTGATCTATCAGTGGGCTCAAAGGGGAAAAAACATTTTAAAAAGGAACTGAATAATTGTCTCTCAAGAGATATCAGAACTCATCACCTTTGCTCTATATTTCCCGAATACAGGATGATCATCAACAAGACGTGTTAATCTCTGGAGAGGACCCGTAATGGAAAGTATCGGACTATTTCCTGCTACAAGCTGTGCTCCATTACTGCCGCTCTCCGATCTAACAGCAGACATCCTTGGAATCACCCCAGAGAAACTGAGACGAACCCATCAAGCTTTTGCTGTAAGTACATCTTCAATATCCTGTTTACTCCCTCAGCCAAAGTCAACGGTAGTTTACGCTCAAAAAAACACACACGTCATCTCAACAAAATGCGTACGTTCCCTGACCTGCCGCTCCGCACTAACCCTGCTACACGTTCTGCCAGTTTAAGTGATAAACTGCCAGCATTTTAAAGCTAATTCATAGCTGCCCCACAGCCACAGAGTCACAGCTATTGATTGAGACACTTAAACCCTCAGCATCCATCCACCCATGACCACCACTCGTTGGTGTTGAGCGCAGGTCATGTAGCGCACTACATTTGTTCCTCAGCCGTGTGTCAGGCTAAGTTGTGAAATGTTATACTGTATATGTGTTAAGTATGTGAGATCCTGAGAGCACTTAGCAGCAGAGAGCTCTGTCCTTGACAGATGGCCTCAAAGAGACGTAGAGACACGCTGGGCCGACGCCTGCTAGAAGGAGACCTTGACTTAGTCTGACTTCACATCTAGATGGTGGCAGGTTCAGTGTAGAGGACACGCTCACATAACACTTAATGTCAATTCTTATTTAACCTTCCTTTTCTCAACTCGGCTGATAAAGCGACTCAGTTAAGTACGCTTGTTTGCTTTCTTCCCGAGAGTTACATGAGAAGATCGATATTGCTCTAATGTAGTGTTCATTTTGTCAGCTATTTTTTTTTGTTTAGTCTTAGTCTGGTGTCAAATGTCCTTGTTAGTTTTCATCATACTAGTGTGGTGCCCGTTCGGAGCGGGCCGATTGCTTGGTTTCCGATATTGTTACTTGCAGCGTTGTCGGGAGCTCGTGCCCGTTAATAGCGTGTGGCCGTTCGTAGCGGGCCGATTGCTTGGATCGAAGGAAGTGCTGCTTACAGCAATGTCAAGAACCGCTCGCTCAGTGGTGGAATGTAACTAAGTACATTTACTAAAGTACTGTACTTAAGTACAATTTTGAGGTACTTGTACTTTACTTAAGTATTTCCATTTTATGCTATTTTCTACAGTTAATTCACTAGATTTCAGAGGCAAATATTTTACTTCACTACATTTATATAACAGCTTTAGTTAGTTAGTTAGTTACTTTGCCGATTCAGATTAATACTCAGCAATAAATAAACTATATATATTTTCATTACTTTTAAAATTATGTAAATTAGAAACACATTAATGCATTACTAATTGTAATCCGGTAATATAATGTATGTGATGTGATATGATTCTAAAATACCTTTACTTTTTGTACTTTAAGTATATTTTTATGCTGATACTTTTGTACTTTTACTTGAGTAAGATTTTGAATGCAGGACATTTACTTGTAACAGTATTTTCACACTGTAGTATTGCTACTTTAACATAGGTAAAAGATCTGAGTACTTCTTCCACCACTGCGCTCGGTGCTCGTTGACTCCAGGGAAGTGAAGAGGAGTTCGGTTGTAACGTCAGTACATCCAGCAGCAAAACTGAAATGTAAATGTTCTGCGTAAAATTAAACTTTGGTGAAATTTGACACTTGAATCTGCGCCGTTACCCAAGAGCAAGCCGTCTTGACAGTGCTGACCTTAGAGGGGACGGAGAGCTGGAGGCCAAAATAGAGGAAGCTATCGTAACTGTAGGACAAAAGAACAATGGTTTGCAGACGGTTATAAGACAGGAATTGATGGTACAAATATGTTAAATTTTTTTTAATAATCTGCAGGAAATGATTGTCCCGTTTGCGACTGAGCTATGCTAATGAGCTTTCTAACTGACTGTTAGCAAACTTATTAGCTCTGATAACTTTATATTTCCCCCTTTAGTATCGTTTTATTGAACAAAATGCCAGGAAGAAGTAAACAGTAGCTATTGTGAGCTAACCCGACCAGTCTGGCATTTGAGTTAAACGGTCAGCTAGCCATTTATAACACTGCTAAGTGTTTATGCTAAGCTAAGCGGCTACTAGCTCAAGCTTTGTATTTAGCAAACAGATATGAGATGTAACTTCTCGGCTGTGTCTAGATGGTAACCCGCAGTTTGCGAAAACTTGCAAAAACGCTCAAAAGACTCCTTGCCCTAGACCTATTCTAACCTTAACTATTCAAGATCAATGCCTAACCTTTACCATCTCGTGAGAGTTTTGCAAGTTGTGGGGCCCCATCTAGACACAACCTAACTTTTCATCTAACTCTCAGCAAGAAAAGCGAAAAAGCTTATTTCCCAGAACTATTCCTGTAATACACAAAACTAGACAACTAAATCCAAGTTGTTGTTGTTTTCTGGTGCCGTTAAAGGTCTGCTTTCATTTGAAATGTCTGTAAACACGACGGAAAATCAGGTTATATTATCAATTCTAATTTCTAATATTCAATATTTATGGCTGGTCCCCACAGAAAGCACAGTGGGCATGAATAACACAGTTCAGAGAGGAGTTCACTGTAAAATCATGTCATTAGGTGATTGCTAAAATAATAAAATAACTGATCAAAGTCACAAGTGTAGTCTCATGCCCGTCATAAAATATGAGGAGCATCTCCATGCAAATCATATGAAAACCTACAGTCTAATCAGTGCACTATTTATGCCCCCTCGCAGATTATTTCCATTTCATTACATTGTCACTCAGCCAGCTTTGTTTGGCTGAGTCTACATTTGCCTTTGAACATCAACGGCACCTTTTGTCTGAAACTGCTGTAACGTTTCCAGCAATGATCAGATAGCACTTCTGCTATTTTTACTTCTAGATGCAGCACTGGCCCAGAAAAATAAGATCTGAGTTGATTAGTGAAGCCTGCAAACCCTTTGTGGTGCATCTAAAAGGAGGCCTTCATCTCATGATACACAATAGAACTGAAATATGCAGATATAACTAAATAACAGGCTCTCATTCATCCCATTTAAGCGCACTAAGAATACCAGCTATTTCTTTGAACCACTGAATGACTAAGGAGAGACATTTTAAGAAACACATTTATTTTAGGGGCAACTGTGAGGTGCTTAGTCACTCCGAGAAGATAAGAATCAAGAGTACACTGTGACACAAAATGTCCTTGACTCGTCCTTCCACATTTCTCTTAGACTCCTGTATCCGTCAATTCAGTACGTTTCCTCTCAAACGTCTCTTCTTCAAACTTCTTCAGAAAATGTTTAAATGTTTGAATGTCGTGTCAGAGAGCATCCTGTCATCCAGTAAGTGATGGGATCGATGATTAGGTGGGATAGGCGCAGAGGCAAGTCAGCGCTCTGTGGAGGTCTTCACGCCACCAATCACTAGCAATTACAGTTTGTAGGTGAAAAGTTTATCGAGCAGCAGAAGTGTTGCTGAGTGATGACGTCAGTATGGCTCATGTACACACACACACACACACCTGAATATGGTCTCAGCGTCCATTATTAGAGGTACTTTTCACTGATTGAAGTCTTAACATTCCCATCCGGCGCTGATTCCCTCATCATTTCGCCTGGATGAGTGTCCCACCCTGTCTTCCAGTTAATCAGCCGGGTTCACTGTGTGTTAACAGCTCCAGCCAGCCGGTGGACCAGGAGGAAGGCAGCACGCGGCTGGATCAATGTCCTGATGTCTGAGGGAGACAAAGCCAGTGGAGACCCAGGGGTCTGCAGCCTCCCCGCCGCACTCTGTCAATTCCATCAATCTCCCTCCGCTGGGTCGCCCTCATGAGTCTCTCAGCTGAAGAAATATGTGGATTCTTTCACCCGCTGGAGATCAAAATCACCTAGAGAGGTAAGAGGCAAGTGTCAGAGCAGGTTAAAGTCTGAACAAGTAGTCTGGACAGTTGTTACAGAAAGTAAATAACATGTACTGCAGCTTTAATTATAAAAAAACTTACCACA